>CAUYLG010060168.1:0-15937 GCA_963573385.1 Cacajao melanocephalus | reverse complement strand
CCCCGCGGGGGGCCTGTTTCCTTTTTTTTACTTTCAAAAAAAAAAAAAAAAAAAAAAAAAAAAAAAAAAAAAAAAAAGAATAAGTAAAGACTCAGGGAAAACTATATTTTTATGCTTATGTTTCATGAAGAATGGACAGTTATGTAGAGGTACCAACCAGACAAAAGAGTTGTGACCTAATAATAATAAATTGAAGGGAATTAATGTGACCTGTTTGTTCAAATTCTTCTTGGCCTCTCTGTGTAGCTTTCCTCTCCTCCGGGTATAGGGCAGGACACCTGTCATGTAGGGTCTTGTGACCTCCTTTCAGAAGAGATAGGTGAGAGAATTCCTTATGGCCAGCTCTCACACAGAAAGGTGGAAAGAGGCCAGAGAATGACCTTTCTGCTCTGCTGTTTTCTTCACTTCCAAGATGCCACGTTTCGGGGTATGATATTTCTGAGCCCCAACCCCACCATCGCACTGAGCATGGAGTTCAATAACTATTTTGAGTGCATTTTGAAGGAAGGCACTATTTGAACTGTGTTATCAGGCAGGGACAGAGGCGTAGAAATGGGTCAAGGAAGGGCTTTAGATCCAGGAGCTGTTTGGGCAAGGACAAGGCTGTTCATAGTTTGTTGAGAGAAATGAATTATCATCTGGGAGAGGATAGTGTGCTCAGAGAGCACAATGATAATGATTTCGGGGCAGCGACAGGGAGCAGACCACACAAGGAAGGGCCTTGTGTGCCATGCCAAGGAGTTGGGGTTTGGGTCCCAAGGTCCTCAGGAGTCACGTGTCAATCTTCTGTGTGGCATGAAAGGGGAGACCACCTTGGCTTTTTTGTAAGTTGAGTTCTTCCTATCATCCCCTGGAATCTTGGATTCCTGGAACCAGGATCCTTGCCATCCACACAGATGTTTCAGGAGGCCTGACCTTGCTGGGCTTGGCTCTTGGGCTGGGGTCAAGTGTTGCACATTAGGAACGGCCAGACAGAGGGAGCCAGCGTCCCAAGCAGCCTGGTGACTTGCAAACTCCCTTGAGCTCCCTCCTTGCAAGAGCCGGCGAGCTGTCAAGGTTTCCGTCATAAACCCCACGCTCCATGTGTTTGCAATATGGCCACAGAGATGCACAGGGGAGTGGGGTCTGGGGTGTGAGGGCTTAGTTCTGGAGTCATTGCTTCCTCTCTTTTCCTGTGCATTTGTGAGAGTGCTTATTTTGCTTTCTTAAAGTTATGGCGTGGAATAAAGGGACAGTAATGAGTTCCAGATGCTTTTATTTTTCTCCTTCTATAATTGGAAACAAAAATATAGCATGGCTTTTAAATTGAAAGTGCCAGAGAGGGGTGATGCTTTTAGCTCTGGGGTTTTAGCCGTGATTTAGAGCACAGCAAGAGGCTGTGGCCGTCACCACCACATGCTAACTGGCTCACACTGCTTCCTGCAGATCCAGCTCAAGGCTTTATCTTGGACCCTGAAGGAGGTTCAAAAGTGAGTCTTAAATTGAGAAACGCTTAATACATGAAACCCAAACGTACAAAGCAGACAGACTGGGGCAGGGTGAGCAGCCACGTATTCAAAGGATGATTGTTTTGCAGAAGGTCTCAGAGCAGCCCTCTTTTAATTAGAGCTCCCCTGGTGCATCTAAAAGTTTCCCCACACATCATTAATTTCTGAGGGAGGGTACAAAGAAATTCCAGCTGATATGTTCCAAGTATGAAGTGCCAAGTGAAGATCAATTAAAAAGTCAAGAGGCCAGAATCTTGAAGTCTAAAGCATCTAAGGGAGAAAGACTGCTTGAGTTACCATGGACTTATCAGGAGACCTTAAAAGCAGAGATGTGACGACCTCAGACCTGGGATTGGGTTAGCTTCCTTGTGAATTACACAAGGATATCATCCTAAACCTGCAGGAGGAAACACCTATTCAGTTTAGGCTGAGAGCTTTCAGCCTGTCTTGGAATCCTTCATTCTCTTCCCCTTGGCTGATGGCTGTTACTAAACAGAATGGTGGGGAAGCAGGATTCAGATTTAGACTGTGGGAAAGCAGTTGGCCTCCACCTACAAGGTATATTAATAGCAGATTACATTCCCTCCAGGGAGATAATCTTTAACACAAAGCAGACCCCAGCCCTCTAGTCTAACAGCAGGCCAGGAAGGGAAGATAAAGGTAAATGGCCACTCAATCCTTAAATCATTTGCACAGCACATTGGTACAAATAGGAATTCTGGATTCCAGGGCCAACATTTAAGACTAGCCTGTACCTTTGGTTTGCTGCAAAACAAATAGTTCCAGTTCTCTTTTGATGCCAAGACTCCTAGGTCAGATTTGACAAGCGAGAGTGGCTGTGCTGTATTCTCCCACCACCTGTTCTTCCATTTTCTTTTATATTTCCTCTTGTGGCCATGCAAGAAATTAATTCTCACCATGTTAAGTTGCCATTTGAGTACCTACTGTGCAGAAGCCACTGTAGAGAGGTATACTGTTGTCCAGTTATATTCCCATTATCCAGGCCCTCAGATCAATCAGTCCATTCCAAAGCCCACTGTCCTTCCTTTACACCATTCCCTGTCATCTAAAGCAATTACTCAGCGGTTTCAAAGCCTTTTGAAGTCTTTCCAATATTGACGCTCTACCCTGGGCCAATGAAGTGAGAACCTCTGGGATCTAAACACCTGTGTCTTTGCTCACTGTGATCTGGATGCATGGTGAAGCTGAGAACCTCTGTAGGAGCATCTTGGGTGATGCAGAGTTTTGGGATTGATGTGGAGAGCCAGCCCCTTTTCAGGGAGCTCTCGCCTCTGCCGTGGCTGCTGCAGCCTACCTGCCACATCTCCTTGAGTCTGAAAGGACAGCTGGGAAGATAGAAGCCAAAGGCATGTTCCTTGCTCCTGGCAGGGCTTCTGACCTGAGTCCAGCTCTTTCCTGACTTGCTGACTTGGGCTGGATGGTCCAGAAGGAAGTCCTAGGGTTCACCGCCTTCCTCCATGAAGCCCGGAGCCAGGCGCTTGCCCCTCTCCTAGACCCCTGCTCCAGTGAGTTCTGAATAACTGAGGGGACCCCAATAAGCCATTTCTGGCCCCAAGGGAACCTTGCCAAGCTCTGATGCCACAGTTTAAAATATGGCAAAAAGAGGGAGAAAACTTCAGACTCCCCACTTCTTGCAGTGCAGAGAGAGGGAATATCTGGGGGTATTCTCACCTCACCTTCTTCTAATGGCTGGACTCGCCTAGTCTCTTGATCTTTCCATTTTTCTGGTCTATCCATTGCAATGGACAAGGTCCATCTCTCCAGGGAGATGGAGTCAGAGACGCACTATTGTACTCTTCTAGCAGGTCCAGGATTCCTCCAGAGTGGGGCTCTATCTAACTCCATAGCCTACGGCAGTTGTCAAGAAATTGCTGGAACCAACATGTAAGCACAGCTGAGCCTGGTCTTCCTCTATAGGGAACTTAAACCTACTTCAAGTCAAGGCCCCCTTAGAAGGATGAAGTGTTCTGCAATCATGCTTGTCTTCTTGGAATTCATTTTAAGCTAATAATTCAAAATGTGCTCCCAGAACTAGCTATAAGAATGCACACTGTAGCATTGTTTTTACTGGGAAAACTTGGAAGCAAGCTAAGTGGCCAATCACAGCGTATTGGGTAAATGAATCGTGTAATAAAACTCACGGTGTATGTTCTTCTCTGGAACAGGGAAGGGTATTTATTATATTTTAGATGCCAAAAATAGACCACAAAACAACATGGACAGTATGATCTCATTTTTGCATCTGGAAAAATACGTTGCAAACCATTATTAATAACTATCTCTGGGTGGAGATTAAAGGTGGTTTTTATTTTCTCCTTTGCTTGTCTGATTTTGTAATAACAATAAAGCATGTGTAGTCCTTGGGTAATTGCTGCAAACCTAATGATGTGTTTGAGTGAGGGTGGGCATCTGAAAGCGAGACAGAATCGAGAGGGAGCTTAGCCCCCACCCCCACCCGCTAGAATCTCCAAGGCGTTCAAGGTCGTGTCCTCATTTGTGTCTCGCCCCAACTCCGCCTCTAGACTACCGTTCACATCAACATGCGTTACATGTATTATTTAGCAACCAGCCCGTCATGTGTTTTCATTTGGCAGAAGTGAGAATAGATGCTCCTGGCCTTGACCGTGACTACGCTATTTCTGAAGCTGCCTGAAAGAGTGGTAAGTCAACAACAAACAGACCCAAGCCCAAAAACAGTAGAACTGAGAAACAGATCCTTCCTTTACTGGTGGGGTTGGCCGGGGCTGTGACCAATGTCCCCAGTCCTCCCGTGCCAGTTTGGAGCAGAAATGTGCACATGGAGTCATAATATCACTTCCATTTCTGACAAAACTAGAATTGCAGGCCATAGTTAGTGCTCTTCGCCACGTGGAACTGATAATGCCTCACCCCAATCAGGCTGGATCGTAGATCTGTTTCTGCCAGCACTGAACAGCTTTTAGGCCCTAGTAGAAGTCCCGCCCCCTATAACTTCCAGCATCAAAGAGCTCTCTGCATTCAGGCAGAGCTCCCAAAGAGGGGTTGGTCTAAGCTCTCCAGTAGAACCTGTCAGTGCCAACACCCTGCTCCCCTTTGCACCTCCTCTAGGGAGGAATAAGGAGGGGAGAGGCCCCGAGTGTTATTCCTTTTTTTTTTTTTTTTTTTTTGGGTAGATGGAGTGTAGCTCTGTCACCCAGGCTGGAATGCAGTGGCACTATCTCGGCTTACTGCAACCTCTGCCTCCTGGGTTCAAATGATTCTCCTGCCTCAGCCTCCTGAGTAGCTGGAACTGCAGGCGCCCGCCACCATACCCAGCTAATTTTTGTATTTTTAGTAGAAATGGGGTTTTAATCTGTTGACCAGCATGGTCTCGAACTCCTGATCTCATCATCTGCCCGCCTCGGCCTCCTAGAGTGCTGAGATTACAAGCGTGAGCTACTGCACCCAGCCCTGAGTGTTATTCTAAAGTGAGGTCTGCCAGCTACTCCCCGTGGGTGAAATGTAGCTCATGCCTGTTTTTATAAATGAAGTTTTATTGGAACATAGCCACACTGGTTGATTTACACATTGCCTAAAGCTGTTCCAATGGCATAGTTGGATATTAGTGACTGGATTTGTCTGTTTTCACGCTGCTAATAAAGACATACCCAAGAATGGGCAATTTACAAAAGAAAGAGGTTTAATTGGACTTACAGTTCCGTGTGGCTGGGGAAGCCAACAATCGTAGTGGAAGGCAAGGAGGAGCAAGTCCTGTCTTACATGAGTGGCAGCAGGCAAAGAGATACTGAGGAAAACGCAGAAGTGGAAACCCCTGATAAAACCATCAGATCTGGTGAGACTTATTCACTACCACGAGAACAGTTTGGGAGAAATAGTCCCCATGATTCAATTATCTCTCACTGGGTCCCTCCTACAACACATGTGAATTATGGGAGTACAATTCAAGATGTGATTTGGGTGGGGACACAGAGCCAAACCATATCAGCAACCAACACCATTTGGCCTGAGAAGCAAAATAATGTTCATCTGGCCTTTTACAGAAAAAGTTTGCCAGCCCCTGATCTAAAGGATGCCTCTCTAGGAAAACTGGAAGACAGGGCATGCATCTCCCGTAGCACTGCTGGCCTCCTCTCTCTGACCCAGCCTGTCAGCAACTTTTGCCCGTGCTCGGATATTAAAGTTCAGGAGGCTTCACTCCTGGGCTCCTCCTCTTCTCATTCTAGATTCTCAAAATCTTCTCTCCGATGTCTCAAAGGCCTTTCAGACCACACAAGTCTTAGCCTAGAGTGACTGTTTAATGCATTGGTTTAAACCAGGGCATTTTTGAGAATAACGAATTCTAAATGAAACCAGACCAGAGTTTGGGATGACAGGCATCACTCGGATTGTCCCTGGAAAACTGAGACGTGTCATCATTCCAGATGAAAATATTAGTTGTTTTCTTTGCCCAAATCTGAGTCCTTCTTGAGTGTTCCCAGTGGCTCTGGCACTTCTGTCCTGGCTATGGTACGACTGAGAAACCCAGTTTATATCCTTCCTACCACCCACCTCCAACCCATCACCAACTCCTTTGGAATCCACCCACTTCTCCCCGTCTCAGCAGTTCCCATCCTAGTATAAACTGAAATGGGAAGAGTTCCCTTATCCCCCTCACAGGGCGTGTGACAGGGGTGAGGGTATGTGACAGGGGTGTGGCTCACTTCTTTGGTGCCCTGCTGCTCAGACCCCTAGGGGAGCATGCAGACGGGCAGAGCAGATCGTGGGGAGTGTTTTTGGGCTCCGACCCCACAGCAATGTCTAGAGGTGAATGTTTACAGCTCCCGAAGCCCCAGTGGGTGTGTGTTACAGTGGGCTCTTTCAGTTTAGCCATCCATAGGCAGCTTGGGTTAATCAGCTCAATTAGACCTTCTGCCTTATTGCAAGGACAGAGGGCTTTCTGTATCCTGGGGTTCTTGCCTGAGTGAACCGGAAAAATCAGATCGCACGTGGGCTTGGAGGATTAGTGCAAGGTTTTATTGAGTGGTGGAAGTAGCCCCCAGCAGATGGATGGGGAGCCAGAAGGGGGCTGGAGTGGGAAGGTGGTCTTCCCCTGGAGTGGGCCGCTCAGCAACTGGACTCTCCTCTGACTGCCCCTGACTGAATTCCATGTCCTGCTGTCGTTGGTCTGCCAGTATCTACTCCTGTCAGCATGCTCTTCTGCTCCTCTTGACGTCCAGCTGTTTGCATCTGTGCCCACTAGGGTCTCAGGGTTTTTATGGGCACAGGATTAGGGGTGTGGTAGATCAGAATAGTCTCGGACAATGCAACATTTGGGTGTGCAAACAGGAGTGCCTGTTCTCACTTAGGTCCATGGGCATAAGACCGAAGGTGGAGCCCTTGCCAGGGGCCCTGCCCTCCTCTACCCAGCACTTCGCTGCCCTCCTCCCATATCAAAATCACCACCATCTCTTGCCTGGGCTTCTCAAGAGCCTCCTCACTGGTCTCGGCCCACTCCCATCTCCTCCACAGCCAGACGGAGCCGCTGGAAACTTTCATCACATTGGGCCGCCCCTCTGCATAAAACACTTGGCTTCCCTATGTCCTAAGGAAAGACACTGAAATTCCTCAAGACAGGGAGATGCATCATACTTACTTCTTCCCAAAGGAGCAATTGGAATGGTTTTGTTGTCATTTTTTCCCATGTCTTGGGACAATAGTGTGGATATAAAGCATCATTATATTTACCAAGTAAGTTCCTTGCAAGAACTTTGTCTTCTTACAGCTGTGGAGTCTCCAGCTGCCTTTCAAAATAACAACAAAAATCCTCCCCTAGACCTCTCGATCACCATGCACCTGTGTCTTTGCACTTCTCAGGTTCTTTCCTCCTCCGATTTTCCCTTTCACTGCACCAGAGGCCACCGGCTATTTTAAACCACACTTAGAAACTGGTCCTTTGTGCCAAGTGCTGTAGAGAATGTCTTTAAAAAGGCACAGGTTTCTAAAAAAATAAAATAGAAAGTACACAAACACAGAGGCTGGGCCAGAAATAAATGCTACTGTATTTTTAGAAGCTGAATTCTTTCATTCTTAGGTAATGAGTCTAATTCAGTTTCTATAAACCACAGTCGTGCTTCCACAGATTCAGTTCCACTGAGCATCTCAGGCTTCGAAGCAGCCTTCTGAAATGGCAAGGTTATTTATGAGGGAGCGTCAGTGTGAGTTTCTGTTTTTGGCAAAGGGTAAAAATAAGGAATGTTCTTCTGAGTGGGCTGCTCTGAGAATCCAGCCTGGCCGCTTGATCGGCGCTGGGCACATGTGCGCGACATATGTCAGTCTTGCCTCTGAATAGAGGGTATGAATCACTCTGCCTGGCTCTACTCAGTAGTGATTTTTAGATCGTGCTGCTTCTCCAACATGCAAAGCAGCGTTTGATTTTCTGAGAGGGAAGTGATGAATATTTTTCTCAGTAAAATATGAACAGTGAATGTAGTCAGTACCCACTGTGAGGGCTTAGAGAAAACAAACTAAAAGATGACCATCAGTTAACTTCCCCTCGGCAGGGAGCTTCCAGATTCCTTTCCTGTGGGCTGCGGGAGGGTGGCAGCCTCGTGAGAGGGTGAGGTCGTTTCCTCAATCAACAAACGTTTTGGGAAGCCCCCTATGTGCCAGGTACTCCTGCAGGCACGGGGAAAATGCTGGGGTCACGTAGAAACCAGAGCAAGCTGGGGTACGTAGTGTGTGTTTGCTTCTAGTGAAGTGAGCCACTCCTAGCTCCTTGAAAATCAGAATCCTAGCAGCAAACTGGTTGATGATGGCCAAGTTCAAGTCCAGCAGCAGTGTTTGGGCCATTACATGCACCTCACTCCCTCTCCAGAGGGCCAGGTGACACTTTGGGAACCCCAAGTCTTTTCTAGGGGGGTGAACAGTTAAGTTAGACTGAACTGAATCCAGTACCTCCTGGAACCCCATTTCTCCAGAAATCCCCCAAGTTTGAGCTCACAGCTATTTCAGCCTCTGGGGGTGACTATGGGGTGTTTGAGATCTCAGTGGACACCTGAGGTGCCAAAGCTTCAACCTGCTGTAGAAATCTGAGAGTGATTTTGAGCGGTGAGGCCCTTGGGCACTGGGGTAAAGAAAAAAGTGGGTTGGTCTGAACAGAGTCACAAAACAAAAGAAAAGGAGGTCTCGGACAGATGTGCCATGGCCTGTCCCCTCCTTCAGAGACCTGAAATGTGGGAAGCTTTTGGGGTTGTACCTGCAGGGCGGGCAGAGTGAGATGTCACCAACTGCCCACACAGACAATGCCAGAGGGAGATTGGATGCTGGAGAGGAGGTGGGGAGAGGAGAAGAGGCCAAGAGACTCTTCCTGCGTTTGTGTAATAGTTTGACTCCATTACACTGAGATCACAAAAGAGGAATAATGTATATAGACAGGGACTGGCAGACAGAATAAGAGCCTGCTCAGGGAGGGGGTGCGGAGGGAAGGAAGAGGCTCGGAGGGCGGGAGGGAGCTAAGTGAAGAGGAGCCCCGGGAGGAGTTGAGGCTGCTGCCCACTGTCCCCAGGGACCCTGCATGTACTGGGGCCATGGTGGCAGGTGGGAAGGGAGATTCCAGGGAGATGCTGTTAGAGACACTGGCCCACAAACCAGCATCTCCTGTTGCACTGTACTCCCAGATGTTTGTTTATTTGTTTTGAGATGGAGTCTTGCTCTGTCACCCAGGCTGGAGTGCAGTGGCGCGATCTTGGCTCACTGCAAACCCTGCCTCCCGGGTTCAAGCTACTGTCCTGCCTCCACCTCCTGAGTAGCTGGGATTACAGGCATGTGCCAACATACCTGGCTAATTTTTGTATTTTTAGTAGAGACGGGGGTTTCACCATGTTGGTTAGGCTTGTCTTGAACTCCTGACCTCAGGTGATCTACCCACCTTGGCCTCCCAAAGTGCTGGCATTACAGGCATGAGCCACCACGCCTGGCCACTCACAGATGGTTTTAACACAGCCCTGCCACCTACTCCCTAGTGCTCGTTCTTCTCCATTCTGGTCTCAACTGCGATCTTCACAATAACCCAAGCTCACTAAAACAATGAAAAATCAAAGATGTTTCATGAAAAACGTAATCAGCTAAGTCTTTCCATCTTTGGAATGGGTCACAAGCAGAGGCCTGGCCTGAGGGTGGGAAGCCCGAGCTCTCTTCCCAGGGTGGCTCTGCATCCCTCTGTCCCCGTGAGATCCCGGCCAGGATCCCTCATCTCTGCCGTCACATCATGTTTTTTAACTCCCTCCCAGAATGGCCTCGTCCCTCAGGCTCCTGTGAAATTTTCTAGAACATAACAGGCAGACGGACAACACCTATGTGGACATTTCTCCAAGCACAGACTAGAAGGGCCTCAGGCCAACATCTCTTCTTTCTCTATTCAGGCATTTAGTTAGGTCTGATTCGGGGCCGAGCTGCCTTCCCAAGGACACCTTCCAGAGCAGTGGTTTTCCTGCCGGATTTCTCGCTCCTTCGTGTCCTTCTAGAACCCACCAACGCTGCCTCAAGAAAGGCACAGATAGGCTCAGGATCAAGGGGTCGTCCTCTTGCTGCATGCAGGCTGGAGCGACTCTGAGTAGGGGTTTCTGGACTGGTCCCTTCCCTCGTCCCGGGCATCAAGGGAGCCAGTGCTGTTTGTTTGTTTGTTTGTTTGTTTATTTGTTTGCTTTTGACAGAATCTCACTCTATCGCCAGGCTGGAGTGCAGTGGCACGATCTTGGCTCACTGCAACCTCTGCCTCCTCTGTTCAAGTAATTCTCCTGCCTCAGCCTCCCTAGTAGCTGGGATTAAAGGCCCCCGCCACCACATCCCACTAATTTTTGATTTTTTTGTAGAGACGGGGTTTCACCACGTTGGTTAGGCTGGTCTTGAACTCCTGGCCTCAAGTGATCTGCCCCTTTTGGCCTCCCAAAGTGCTGGGATTACAGGCGTAAGCAGTGCTGCTTTTAGACTAGACTGTCCAGCTGGGAATTTAGGGGTGACAGGAGAATGAAACTGCAAAGGTTCTCCCAGTGAAACCCTACCTGTGTTTACACACAGCTTCCCATAAATATGTCCACATTTGTTTAAGACAGGAAGTAGTTAATTCTCTTTACTGGCAAGATATTAAACATCAAAATAGAAAGAAAAGAATAGAAATGTAAGCACCAGGAACGCACTGTCTTCTCTGATTTCATTTGTATTATTAGTGGTAGAGCATACGGTGTATTCTTAGCTTAAGTGTATTCTTAAATGCCCACTGTTAATTTCATGATAAATTTGCTTCATGAAGAAGATCTGGGTGCCTGGATCTGCCTCTTCCATGGCAGCCAGTCTTCTCTTTCTGGAAGAGTCTGGAATAATTTTTCTCATGAAGCAAATCCTTCAGAGGCAACACAGTGCATTCAAGGAAAGAGCCCCATTTTGGGAGTCAGAAAGATTTAGGCATGAATCTTAGTTCAATTCTGTGTTCTTTGGCAAGTTATGTAATCTCTCTGAGACTCAATTTTCTTCTCTGCACAGTGGCCTCACCTAACTCCATTGGCTACTAGCTGTGTGACTTTGGCATAGTTACTTAACCTCTCTGGGACCTAGTTTTCTTTTATCTGTGAGACGGGAGACACAGTGACACCTATCTTGGAGTTGTTGCTGGTATTGACTAAGTTACTTGCATAAAGTAACTAGCACAGCCCTGGCGCACAGCATAGGGTCAGGATTTGCAATGAGGCTGATGATGGGTGTGTGAGGCCTGGGTGACATGCACCTGGTACATGGTAGGTGCTTGTCTAACCCCCACCCCTTGCCACTCCTCCCAGCAGCCTCAATTTCCCTTTGTGATTCTCACCTGGGAAAGGTTATCAGGTGCCTCATCAGAGCAGGCCTCACACGTCTGGTCTTTGTCTTTGCCGACCTGTCCTGTGCACTGCCCCCAAACCGTGTGTCTGCGCTGACCTCAATATCTCCTGTCAGCTTGGAGTGCTGTCTTTGGGCTGAAGCTGAGTGGATGACTCAGTATTGCTCTTAAAGAGGTCAGTCCCCCTCTTCAGCCTAAGTAATGGTCAATAACAACAATTCTTGAATACAAGCATGGAAGTTTCAATATGGCCCTAAGTGTTTAGCAGCTCAAGAAGTGGAGTCTATTTTCTCACTCTTGGAAACGTGTGACTTTCTTTAACAAATTGAATGTGGTAAAAGTGACATTCTCTGAATTCCAAAGCTGGAACATTGTCTTGTGGATGTCACATCAGGAAGCTAGCCTCACCTACTAGAAGATGAGAGGCCACACAGGGATGAACTGAGGTGCCACAGGGGAAGCCACATACAGATGAACCAAGGTGCCACAGGGATAGCCACACAGGGATGAACTGAGGTGCCACAGGGGAAGCTAGTACCAACAGCCACACTGTGAAACCTCTACCAAATCCTTGACACTCACAGGGTCCGTGTCTCTAACTAAACCCCACCAGTACCATAGAATGTGCAAGTTTAATGGATGTCTTCAGAGAGAATTCTTTTTGGAAAAGGTATTCCATTCAGCGTACATACGTTGAGGTCATCTCAAGGGAGTTTTGGGTGACAGGAATTGGCATATGCAGGCCTTGGCACTGGGAGGTTCATCCAGGGTTGCAAAGCCCTTTGAGGCTTCAATCATGACAAGGACACCCTGAATGCAAAATGTTTCTACTTTAATTGCAGAAAGGATTGACAGTGGAGAGGTACACACACATTTTATTATTAGGTGAATGAAATGCTCTCTGGGAATAGGTCCACCTCTGTGACTTCACCTTGACTCAGTTCTGCACATGCACTGAAGATGTTGGAGCTGGAAGAATGGAGATCAGAGCAAAGTTGCATCTGGAGTTTCAGTTGCCATCAGATGCTCTTTGATTTGGGACAGGAACTCTGTCAACTTAGAGTCCAGAGCTCAGAGTAGAAAGGAAAAGCCACCAACATGGGAAAGTGATTTTACAGAATCTGAACAGGAAATGCAAGTCTTTCCTTAGGCCTGGAGGAAGTGTGCAGATAAAACATGTAAAACAGGAGTATGGTGGTGGTGGGGGACAGGATAGTGGTTACAACGTGGCAAACAGATCTAAATTCAAGTTCTGCTTTTGCTATTTATTAGCTAGGTATAGCAGTTATACTATTGTGTAACCACCCCAATGCTTAGTGGCTTGAATTAACAACCACATATTTGTTCAAAAATTCTGTACTTGGGGTGGGACTCAATGGGGAGGCTCCTCTGCTGATCTTTGCAGGGGTTACTTGTGTGGCTGCAGCGAGGGCTGGTGGGTCCCAGCAGGAATGTCTAGAATGATTGGGACAGGTGGGCCTCTTTCTCCATGTGGTCTTTTCTCATCCTGGTCTCTCATGTGAAGGACATGTGAAGACAAGGTTTCTTCTCATGGTGGAGGAGGGGACCATTCCAAAAAGGGAAGCCCCTTTATAAGTGCACATGCATTTATAAAGCCTTCGTTTGCATTACATTTGTTGATGTCCCATTGGCCAAAGCAAGTCACAGGGTCAAGTTCTGTGTTAATAGGAAAGGGAGGGTGAATTACAGAAGGATATAGATGCTGGGGGGTAGAACTCATGAGAGATCATTAACGTAATAATGCACTACACTGGCAGCCCTGGCCAAGCTCTTAATCTCTCTGAGTGTTGGTTTTCTGATCTGTAAAATGAGAATAATCTTCAATGCATTACTTGGGAATAGGCTGGATTTACATAATTAAAAAACCTCAAAAAAGTACGGTGTGAATAATTGAGGATTTTGCCCCCTCATGCAACATGATATCTGGGTTTGGCATTTGGTAGTGTTTAGTTCAGAGGCTAAATAACATCAGGGTTTAAGTCTCTGCAATTCCCTTGACTTTTCCCTCATGGTAGAAAGATGGCTGCAATAGCTCCAGCCCTTTCGTTTGTTTGTTTGTTTGAGACAGAGTCTCACTCTGTCGCCCAGGCTGGAGTACAGTGGTGCAATCTTCGCTCATTGCAACCTCCGCCTCCCAGGTTCAAGCAATTCTCATGCCTCAGCCTCCTGAGTAGCTGGGATTACAGGTGCGTGTCACCATGCCTGGCCAATTTTTGTATTTTTAGTAAAGACGGAGTTTCACCATGTTGGTCAGGCTGGTCTTGAACTCCTAACCTCGTGATCCATCTGCCTTGGCCTCCCGAAGTGCTGGGATTACAGACATGAACCGCTGCGGGCCCAGCTGCAGCCCTTTCAATTTTTTTTTTTTTTTTTTTTTGAGATGGAGTCTCGCTCTGTTACCCAGGCTAGAGTGTAGTGGTGTGATCTTGGCTCACTGCAGCCTTTGTCTTCTGGATTCTAGCAATTTTCCTGTCTCAGCATAGCTGGGATTACAGGCATGCACCACCATGCCCAGCTAATTTTTTGTATTTTTAGTAGAGACGGGGTTTCACTATGTTGGGCAGGCTGGTCTCGAACTCCTGACCTCATGATCCACCTGCCTTGGCCTCCCAAAGTGCTGGGATTACAGGTGTGAGCCACCACACCTGGCCTAGTCCTTTCTTTCTTTCTTTGAACATTTCCTTTATGCCTTCTATACATTAGTTACTGTGTTAGATACAGGGCATTAAACAAAATGAACAAAATATGGTCTTTGTCCTATGAAGACAGACCTTTTAACAAACACTTTGAAAATCCCAACAATAAAGTACAGTAAAAGTGTGATGAATTACCCATTGGTTAGGGCAGTAGGATGCTACAGGAGCCCAGAGTGAAAGCAACTACCCTACATTTTTTAGTGTTCGAAGATGCTGTTAGAACACATTACGCTGGGATAACTAGGCCATTACCTGGGGCTTACAAATATTTTGGTTACACATCACTTGGGTTTTGACGGTAACCAGAGTTGACTTGTATTTAGTGGCTGCATTTTCTCAGGGTTGAAAAAGAGGTCACATCTTTCAGAAATGGGACCTGACAGCGAGTAGCATTTCTCCTCTGTGAACCACTTGCTATAGCAGGGGGGACTATCACGTGCCACTGGGTATAACTTGGCTTATTGTAGCCCGGTTGATGGGCCAAGTTGTTACAGTAATGGAGTTAAAGAAATTAATCCACATTTCTATCAGAAATATATATGGACCTAGTTTAAAAAGCCAAACAGTATTAAAAGGCTGATACTAAAATAAGAGTCCTCTGACCCACTCCTCCTCCAGCTAATTCCTTTACTGAGGCAAACACTTCCAAGTCTTTTTTTTTTTTTGAGATCGAATCTTGCCTGTCGCCCCAGGCTGGAATGCAGTGGTGCCATCACAGCTCACTGCAGCCTCAACCTTCTGGGCTTGGGTGATCCTCCAACCTCAGCCTCCTAAGTAGCTGGCACTTCAGGCATGCACCACCTGGGTAATTTTTTGTATATATATATTTTTTTCTGTAGAGACAGGGTTTCACCATGTTGCCCAGTCTGGTCTCAACCTCCTGGGCCCAAACAATTCTCCCACTTTGGCCTTCCAAATATTCTGAGATTACAGGCATAAGCCACTGTGCCTGGCCCCAAGTCTTTTTAGATGCTTCTAATGGTTTTTACTTCTCAATGACACATGTATACTGTCATTTCTTGATTTCTTGATGCTGGATACTTTTATACCAGACTCAGTCCCCTAGTACTCACCCACACTTCCTCTGCCTTCTTAGCCTTCTGATATTGTTATAAAACAATGTTTGGTCAAGTTAACATTCAGCGTACAAGAAATAGAATGAATAAGACCTGCTATTTGATAGCACACAGGGTGACTCCGGTCAATAATAAATTACTTGTACATTTAAAAATAACTAAAAGAATATAATTGGATGTTTGTAATGCAAAGGATAATGCTTGAGGGAATGGAAACCCCATTCTCCATGATGGGATCATTATGCATTCCAGGCCAGTATCGAAACATTTCGTGTATCCCATCAATCTATACACCTACTATGTACTCACAAAAATTAAAAATTAGAAAAATGAATATCCAGATGTTGTACTGTTTTCACCGTGTAAATACATTTTAACCATGTAGTTGACCATGTTTCTTTCTCACACAGAGCTTTTGTTTTCCCAGAATTAATAATGGCCTCATTTTTCTATTTAGTTAATTTTCTTTGTATTTACACTAATTCATTGCCTTTACCAGATCTTAAAATTCCTTTGAATACCAGCATGTCAAGTTCCATTTTTGTCTCAGATACATCTCTACTGGACCATTTTTGGATTTGCCTCCAGAAAGACTCCAGATTGCAATTCTGTCACTTCCCTTTACTCATCTTAGGATTCCCTTTCATTACCCTAGAAACTCTAGGGATTCCTTTTAACTCTTCCCTATGTTGAATCCTTTTTTTTTTTTTTTTTTTTTTTTTTTTTTTTTTTTTAAATTGGTTTCTCGTTATTTTGCCCAGGGGTGAACGCAGGGGGGTTTTGAAAGCTAGTTGGGTAGTGGGTGGTGTG